>QXEO01000229.1:0-2500 GCA_007115705.1 Dactylis glomerata | reverse complement strand
CTGCAAATGATTTTGTAACCAACGTACCAAATATCTGTACCAGAAACTTAGCTCATGCTACTGAATTTGTCTGAATATACAACGAAGAAGGCTCAAGACAACACTGCTTTATCTTCATCATTTAACTTAAGGCAGACATGAAAAAGATCAAGGCTGATAAGATTAGTATTTTGCTTCCATCTTCCTTCGATGTGTACTGCTTTAGGTGTTATTTGCCAAGATGCAAGATGCTATCTAGATTGTATTTTGGCTCTTTTCCTATTTCATTCTCTCCCAGAATTTGTAATAAACTGGCACATGCCCTTGCGGCTCTAGGTCCGGGCCATGAAAATCCAAAATTTCTCTGGTTGGAGTCAGTCAGTCCATAACTCTAATTCTATTTAAATGGTTGTGTTTGTTTTGTAAATTTAATTCGGCTCCTTAGTACATATGCTCCTAAAAAAAACATATTTGGAATTGTCAACACAATTAACTTAAAAAATTGCATGTACATCTCCACAATTTATGTGCATTCACAAGTTTTTGCGAAAAAACAATGTTTTTTGTGGTCGTGCAAAAAGACAAAAAAATTATCTCGTGGAAAGCCTTATGTAAGGACAAATTTTGATTTTTTTACACAAAAGATATTTTTTGTGAAACGACTTTGTGCACATATAGCACACGAAAGAGCCGATAAACTCGTAGCAAGGCACGGGTGATTGCTATTTTGCTAGCGTGTTGACGCTAGAAAACTTGTTAAAAACCCCAAGAGAAGGTTATGATGAGCACAGCAGCAAGTTTCCCTCAGTTGTAAAACCAAGGTTTATCGAACCAGTAGGAGAAAGAACCAAACTTCCGAAGGTTGATGCCCGCTAGCTTTGCGACACTCCGGACAATGGCGCCGGAAAGCTTGTCGGCGTGTAGCTTTTCACCAGCACCAATGTGGAACCTGCACACAACACAACCAAGTACTTTGTCCAACCTTACGATGAGGTTGTCAATCTCACCGGTTTGATGTAAACAAAGGATTAAGCGTATCAAGTGGTAAAAGGTAATAGTTTGCAAGAATGTAAATAAAGCGAGTAAAAGTAAAACGGTAATAGCTAGCAATGCAAAAGGAATGGACCGGGGTCCACGGTTCACTAGTGGTGTCTCTCCATAAGATAAATAACAACATGCTGGGTAAACAAATTACAGTTGAGCAATTGATAGAATAAAGATAGCGTACATATGTCATGAGGATCACTATGAAATTCTGTCTGGGCATTATGATAAAATACATAGACCGTAATCCAACTGTATCTATGACTAATAATCCACTCTCAAAGTGTCATCCGAGCACCCATTGAGTATTAAGTTGCGAACAACAGATAACTGCATTAAGCAAAGTGCGTAATGCAAACAATGCAAATGTCCTTGAACACAAGATGTTGTTTTTCCCTAGTGGCAACAGCACATCTACAACCTTAGAGGTTTCTGTCACTCCCCCAGATACTAGAGGCATGAACCCACTATCGAGCATAAATACCCCTCTTGGAGTCACTAGCATCTACTCGGCAAAGATATCTACTAGCAACGGAGAGCATGCAAGATCATAAACAACATAGAGATAACATAAAGATAATAATTCAGCACATCAACTTGACATAGTACCAATACTCATCGGATTCCAAAACACAACATGTAGAATTACACAAAGATGATCGTGATCATGATAGGCAGCTTACAAGATCTAAACATAAAGCACATGGTGGAGAAGACAACCATCTAGCTACTGCTATGGACCCGTAGTCCAAGGTAGACTCACACATCACTCTAGAGGCGACCATGGTGATGAAGAAGACATCCGGCTGTGATTCCCCTCTCCGGCAGGGTGCCGGGAAGAGCTTCTGGACCCTCCCGATCTCGCGTCGACGACGGCGGCGGCTTGCAGTAGGTTTCGTGGAAAATTGATCGGGCCCTTTAGGTTTCCCATCGAGGGGAATATATAGGCGGAAGGGCGGCGGAAGGAAGTGGACCAGGGGGGCTCACCCACTCGTGTTTTGGAAAAATAGGAGGTTAGGCTTTTGTCTCGTCCAATTCCGAGAATATTTCCTGTGTAACTTTCCTGAAAACACAAAAATAGCAGAAAACAGGAAACTGACACTGTGGCGTTTTTTAGTAGGTTAGTTCTGGAAAATGCTAAAAACGCCACGAAGTGTAACAAAACACAAAGCAAATGGTATATAAAAAGCATGGAGCATCAAAAATTATAGATACATTTGAGACGTATCAAGCATCCCAAGCTTAACTCCTGCTCGTCCTCGAGTAGGTAAGTGATAACAAAACAATAATTTTTGAGGTGACATGCCCCATTACAATCTTGATCAACGATGTAAAGCATTGAGTGCTGAGATCAAAAAACTTAAAACATGGGCATAAGAGACATAATCTTGACAATAAAACTTAGCAACCATGTTATAACATGAAAAGTAACACAACAAAAGATCATGAGTAATGAAACATTGAAAGTCAGTGTGTG
>QXEO01000228.1:1304473-1325237 GCA_007115705.1 Dactylis glomerata | reverse complement strand
AAAACGCCATGACGCTCTACACCGAAGAACTCTTATATGGCGCCCAGGAGGCATTCTCTGCCCTCTGGCCGGGACAAAGGACTCCCACTGATCCTGTCGACCTCGGCAACGATCTGCAGCTGGCCAAGGTTCGCCTCCGGGAGTGGCGAGATTCCGGCGCGAGGGTTGGAGCTGACGAAGCTCTCAGCTACTTCTTGTCCTGGTATGAAAAGGCTGACTTGGAAACTTTGCGCACTGTGCGCGAAGGATCCATCTGGACCACGGATCCGGAACATATCCGGCGCCGGCGAGAGTTGGCCCACAGCTATGTGGACTATGCCGACACCGACGCCTTCGTCCGGGACATCCGTGAGCCGGAGAAGAAGGACGATGCCGGGACATCCGCCGCTGCTGAGGGCTCCGACTCCAGCCAGGATGAAGAGGAAGCTGAAGAGGCCGGCACTGATGCTGCGGAACAGGCATCTGCCCCGGGCGGAGGTGATGGCTCCATTCCATCTGCTGGGTCCGGCACTCCTGAAGCCGACATCTCCACCGCCACTGCTCCACCAGCCGGCGCCTCTGCGTCTGCCCCTGCTCCTTGACTTTGCAGCATAAAAACTTTAAGTTTTATCAGATCCCCGGAATGCCGGGTGCAGTTGTAATATACACGTTTAATTTCCTTTGGTTTGTTACTTGAACAAGTTTTATCTTGGTTTGCTTGTTTCTAATGCCGGATCATCTTTTGGCTAAGTCACCGAGTTGTTTTCCTGTTTCCTCAATTTCACAACCTTGGCTGCTTGTCTACCTCAATTGGCTTTCGACGTATGAGTCTCAAGGTTGCTTCCTCGAACATACAGTACTTTAACTTTGAGACTTAGACTTCAAATCATCCGACACTTTAAATTTTAACTTTAGCTTTAACGAAAATGTCGGTTCGCTTGCTTTGTATTTCCTTAGCCGTTTTCCATGTGTAGACAATCTCCGGCATCTACTCTTGCTAGCCATGAAGCCGGGTTTCGGACAGCAGCTGAGTCGAAGAGTGGCCTTTGGTGCCGACACATTACTAGGCCGACATAGGAAACATTCAAATAAAGCCAGCCGGCATATAACAAAAAACTATAAATAAACAACAAATATACCTCGGAGCTAGTTACCCGGCTTCTTCGGGATGCCGGTATTTCATTCATTAGTCTTGTGCCGGCACAACACGCCGGCATACAAAGGAAAATATGGAAATACATACATTGTGTTGCTCAGGAGTAAAAGGGGCGCAGTAGAGCTATGTTCCATGGCCTCTTGGTTTCTTCTCCGGACCTGTCCGCCTTATTCTTCTTGGGGTCCTGCGCATCTATAAGATAATAGGCATCATTGTGCAGAGCTCTGCTCACAATGAATGGCCCCTCCCATGGAGGAGTTAACTTATGCCGGCCTTCTGTTCCTTGCTTTAGCTGGAGTACTAGATCTCCCTCTTGAAATCTCCTTGGATTTACCTTCTGCGCATGATAGCGTCTGAGGTTCTGCTGATACACTGCTGTTCTTGACAGAGTTATTTCCCTTGCTTCCTCTAGCAGATCAACATCATTTTCTCTGGCTTCTTTAGCCTCTTCCTCAGTATATAGCACTATTCTTGGTGCATCATGTATTACATCTGTTGGAAGCACAGCTTCTGCTCCATACACCAGGAAAAATGGTGTGTAGCCTGTTGATCTATTCGGAGTTGTTCTTAAACTCCACAGCACTGCTGGCAGCTCATCTAGCCAACATCCCGGAGTTTTCTCCAGGGGCTCTATCAGCCGGGGTTTTATGCCGGATAATACTAGCCCATTCGATCTCTCTACTTGGCCATTGGCACAAGGGTGGGCAACCGACGCAACGTCCAGCCGGATTCCCACTTCCTCACAAAATCTGGCAAATGGCCCTTGGGCAAAGTTTGACCCATTGTCAGTGATGATGCTATGAGGAACACCATATCTCAAGATTATATCCTTTAAGAATTTCACTGTTGTGTGACCATCACACTTGCTTATGGGCTTCACTTCAATCCACTTGGTGAACTTGTCCACCATGACCAGGATATGGGTCATTTTCCCTCTGGCCGGCTTAAAAGCCCCGACCATATCCAGGCCCCAAACAGCAAAGGGCCAGGTTATTGGGATAGTTTTCAGGGCAGATGCCGGCTGATGAATCTGGTGGGCATATCTTTGACACCCATTACATTTCCGGACCAAGTTTTCTGCCTCTTGCAGCGCCGTTGGCCAATAGAAGCCATGCCGGAATACCTTTGCCACCAATGCCCTGGACGAAGCATGGTGACCACACTCCCCCTGGTGAATTTCCCGGAGCATCTCCAGACCCTCCGCAGATTCGACACATCTCTGCAATACTCCGGTGGTACTTCTCTTGTATATTTCTTTGTTGATGATGGTATACGCTTTGGATCTCCTTATAACCCGGCGGGCCTCGGTTTCATCCGCCGGCACTTGACCATCCACCATGAAGTTCATGATAGGCCGTGCCCATGAGGGCACTTCCCTGACAGTGAACACTGCCTGATCTATTTCCATCATTTCGACCGACACATAATCGATCTCCATGGGCTGCGAAGTCCCCGGGACTGAAGAATCAGTCCCTGGGTATGCCGGAGCAGTCCCCGGGTATACCGGCACAACCTCTTGGCACATTTTACCCTTGCCTTTAGTTTTGCTCCGGAATACTGTACTAACAGCATATGCCGGCCCAGTCCCCGGGACTGAGGAAACAGTCCCCGGGTTATCCGTCCTGGCTCCGGCATCTATCTCCATTGGAACTGCTTCGTCTGGACCTGGCGGGACATAAATGGAGGATGACTCCGGCGAGGGTTTGATCGATGGCTTCCTCAGATGCTCCAGCGAAATGCCGGGCGGGATTGAATCTCGGGAAGACCCCAGCTTGGATAATGCATCGGCTGCATCGTTCTGAGCCCGGAGAACGTGCCGGAACTCACAACCTTCAAAGTAACCACTTAACTGCTGCACTAGGAAACGGTATGATGCCATGTTAGCATCATGCGCGTCCCATATGCCGGAACACTGCTGAATCACTAAGTCAGAATCACCGAAGCACATAATCCGGCGAATTCCTATGTCCTTAGACACCTTCAGGCCATGCACAAGTGCCTCATATTCCGCCACATTATTTGATGCTGCAAAGTGAATCTGCAGGACGTATCTCAGCTGGTCATTCTTTGGTGAACTGAGAACTATGCCGGCACCCAAGCCATGGATTGTCTTGGACCCATCGAAATGCATCCTCCAATAATTGGCATCTGGCAATGGTGGCTCATACTGTATCTCGGCCCAGTCAATGAAGAAATCAGCCAAGACCTGGGACTTGATTGTATCCCTCTTATCGTACTGCGGTGTATATGGTGAAAGCTCTATTGCCCACTTTGCTATCCGGCCGCTGGCATCTTTGTTGCCTATAATTTCCGAGATAGGGGCCTCGGCCACTACCCGGATTGGATGCTCTTGGAAGTAATGCTTGAGCTTCTTGGCCGCCATATAGACACCATAGGTCATCTTCTGATAGTGGGGGTAGTTTTGCTTTGAGGTGGAGAGGACTTCACTCAGATAATATACCGGCCGCTGCACGGTTTTGCCTCCTTCCTCTCGCTCTACTACCACCACAGCACTGACAACTCGGTTGGTTGCCGCTATATAGAGCAACATTGGCTCCCGGGGCATCGGAGACGCTAATACCGGCGCTGTTGACAACAACTGTTTCAATTCCTTGAAAGCTGCATCTGCTTGCGTTGTCCAGACAAATGTGTCGGACTTTTTCATCAACTGATATAACGGCAGAGCTTTCTCTCCCAGCCGGCTTATGAAGCGGCTCAGGGATGCGAGGCACCCAGTGAACTTCTGTACTTCCCTCAAATCTGTCGGCGGCTTCATCCTTTCTATGGCACGAATCTTGCCGGGATTCACCTCAATACCCTGGCTGGAAACAAGGAAACCGAGCAACTTGCCCGCCGGCACACCAAAGGTGCACTTAGCCGGATTCAACTTCATCCGGAATCTCCTCAGGTTCCCAAAGGTTTCCCGGAGATCATCTATGAGAGTCTTGCTCTCCTTGGTTTTTATGACAATATCATCGACATATACCTGCACATTTTTATCTATCTGATCGTGCAAACACTTTTGCATACACCTTTGGTAAGTTGCGCCGGCATTTCTTAAACCGAACGGCATAGTGAGATAGCAATAAGCCCCGTACGGGGTAATAAAGGATGTCTTTATTTGATCAGGCTCATACAAGGGGATCTGGTGGAAACCAGAATAGGCATCTACAAATGATAACAGTTCACATCCGGCTGTGGAATCAATCACTTGATCGATCCGAGGGAGCGGGAATGGATCTTTAGGACATGCCTTATTCAAGTTGGTGTAATCAACACACATCCGCCATACTTTCACTATGGCGGGCTCATCTCTCTTCTTTTCCACCAAAACCGGATTAGACACCCAATCCGGATGAAGTACTTCCTTGATAAAGCCAGAGGCTAAGAGCCTGGCCACTTCCTCCCATATGGCTTTCCTTCTATCGCCGGCATTCCGCCGGAGCGGCTGCTTCACTGGCTTAGCATCGGGTCTCACGTGCAATGCGTGCTCAGCCAGCTCCCTCGGCACACCTTGCAGGTCCGAAGTAGACCATGCAAAGATATCCCGATTCTCACGGAGGAAGCTGATGAGCTCGCTTTCCTATTTGGGATCCAAACTTGCCCCAACCAGGGCATGGCGCTCCGGGAAAGCTTCATCCAGAGGCACCTTTTTGACTTCCTTACTCACTTGAAAAGAAACGCTGCCACCGGGATTTGTCATGCCCGACATAGATTTGCCGGCCACGACCGTCTCAGCAATCTCCACTGCTCGCTTGAGCCTCTTCCTCTCCTCTGCAATGATCAGAGTCTCGGCCAGATTGGATCCGGCGGTGGCACATGCCATCGAACGCTTGTAATCACCAATGATGGTGATCACTCCTTTGGGTCCCGGCATCTTCATCTTCAGATACGCCACATGCGTAGAGGCCATGAATTTTGCCAGTGCCGGTCTACCCAGCAAAGCATGGTAGGGGCTCTCCAGATCAACAACCTCGAACATGAGGTTTTCCACCCTGCAGTTATCCCGGCTGCCAAACATCACATCCATCCGGATCTTGCCCATCGGCGCACACGAAAGTCCCGGCACAATGCCGTGGCACGTGGTCTTGCTCGGTTCCAGCATATTTTCCTTGATTCCCAGCTTCTCCATCGTATCCCGATACATGATGTTGATGCTGCTTCCATTATCAATGAGGACCTTGCTGAATCTTACGTTATTAGCCGGCCCGACGAATGTCGGATCCATCACCAGAGCATATCCGCCGGGATTTGGCATGATCCGGGGATGATCTGCCCTGTCCCAACCAACAGCCTGGTCAGACCAGTACATCAGCTTTGGCACAGCCGACATAACGACATTCACCTCCAGACACCGCCGGTACAAGCTCTGCTTGTCTGTTCTCTCGGTCTCAAAGACCATATAGCTCTGATCATACTCCTTGTACTCATTCCGGCCCACTCCTGGACCTCCGGCGTTATATTCCGGATTATAGCTCTGGTCAACTTGATTTACGCCGGCATTTCCGGCGTTGCTCTGATTCCCGGGATTAACCGGCCTAGGTGGGACTGCAATCGTATTGGCACCTGTCAACGGCGATGGAGCTGCCGGGACAGAGGGTCTAGCCGGTCCCCAGGGACCTGCACGACCTGCTAATATGTCGTCCAGCCACGAACAGTTCCTTGTCAAATGGTTTGCCGGCTTTCCCGGCTGGAATGTGTGGAACACACAAGGCTTGTCCATGGCAAGACCCACAGTATACTTCGGCCACTGCTTCTTCTGGCCGGCGGCTCCGCCGGCATTCTTGTTGGTCCAGACATTCTTCTTCTGGAACGGCTGTGCTTGCTGCTGCGGCTGCTGCTGAGGCTGCTGATAGTCCTCATATCTCGGACGCTGGCTACTGCCGGCGCCCCCTTGCTCTTCCTCCACAGCTGCAACTTGTGCTGCCCCATACCGGTGATCCGGCCTTTCATCTCTTCTCTTGTTCCGGCGATAATATTGCCCTGATCTCCCGGCATTGCTGGTGTTCCCCTGGGTTTGCCCCTGTCCTTGTGAATCGAGACTGGGCTGCATGGGATCTCCCAGAGCATAACTATCAGCGATCTTGATTGTTTCGGCCAGCGTGGCCGGCATTTGCCTCTGAAGCTTTTGCCACAGCATGGTGCCATGCCGGCACCCATGAGCGAACCACATGATGGCCTGCTGCTCATTGATTCCTTCGCAGGAATTGCGCAACGTGCACCACCTGGTCAGATAGTCACGGTCAGTCTCATTCACTCCTTGCCGGCAGTTAGCCAGCTGCTGCGGACGGTTGGGCCTCTTGTATGTACTGGTAAAGTTCGACACAAACTGCTCTTCGAAATCAATCCAGCCGTTGATACTCCCGGCCGGCAAATTATTCAGCCATATCCTGGCAGGACCTTCCAACATCTGCGGCACATATCATACCGCCCATCTGAGGTTTCCTCCGGCGATGTTCACCGCTGTGGAGTAATCCTCCAACCAATCTTCCGGCTTCGTACTGCCATTATATGTCCTCGCGCCACGCGCGAGCTGGAAGAAGTAAGGCACCGGCTCCCCCATAATCCGGGGTCCGAAACACATAGGGCCCGGAGCTCCTTGTCTCTCCACCAACTCTGATTGGTGGATCTTGTCCAGCTTGAAACGTGCATCATTGGCTTCCAAGGACCGAGGTCCAAGCCGGGATGCTATTGGGCCTGCGATCATCTGCTGCTGCTGCTCCGGCTGATGCTGCTCACTATGCCGGCCTTGCTGGTGCTGCTGCTGATATCCCGCCCTGGCAAGGGCGGAATTGCCGTCATCCTCTCGATGTCCCGGATGGCCTGCACCCTGCTACTGCGCTGCACCTCCGGCGCCCTGTTGCTGACGCCGGGCTGCACTGTTACTCCGGCCACCACCGGCCGCGCCTGCTTCATGCCCGGCCGGCACACTCTGGCCGGGCTTCTTGCTGCCGACATACTTGTCAGCTTGGCCGACATTCTTCTGCACCATCGCCTGCTTTCCGGCGACAGCCGGATCGTACACCTGGATCTGCTTGTCCCGGCGGCCAGAGGTCACACTTCCGGCACGCCGGGCGCTAGGATGCGGGGACGAGGCTTGGCCCCTCGACCTCGCGCCGGCACCTCCCGCCGACACAATGTACTGAGACGCCCCGGCACCCGGGTTTGCCTTCTTAAAGGCCTCCTGCTGCTTTGTAGCTTCAGACAAAAGTTGGTTAAGCCGGGCTTGCTGCTCACGCAGTGCTTCGCCGGATAAACAAGATAAATCCTTAGCTACCTCGGCCGCCGCTCTAAGGTTCTTTACTGGCGAACTATAGACTACCTTAGGCACAGTACTAGTTGTGGTATGACTCTTATCTCTAGCATCTTTTCCTATCTCAGCATTAAGATTTCTGCCTCTAGTTCTAACCTCTTCTATCCGGCTAGGCCGGATTACTACAGGAGTAAAACCATGGGCTGCCTCATACTCACGGAGTTGCCGGTTAAACCGTTCGCGCTCCTGGTTCATGGCCAGGGCCTCGTCGACGAGGGCCTGACGAGATCCCTCCAGGACCTCCCTTGTCTGCTCCGGATCAACGCCGGATCGCACCGGCTCGAGAAGCCGGTCGATGATGGGAAGAAGAACCTCGCCCCTAGCCGGCACACCGGAAGTGCCGGCCAGGTTCTCCGCACGCTCCAACGGAGGACGCGCCGACCTCTTGACCTTCGGTGGCTCCGGAGGAGAAGCTCCGGCCGCTGCTGCTTTGCCGGCATCTTCCGCCGGCGGCACGGATGTGCCGGCCATCATCACCTCAGCCGGCTCTACTGAGCGAGCGCTACGCCCAGCGTGAGCCAGCCGATGTGACGGAGGATCCGACGCCACCAGCACCTCCTTCCTGCAAATTCTCTCAGTCCCCACGTACACCTCGTGGGAACCGAAAGACATAATCCGGCCATCCCTGGGGAACGGCCGGCCACCGAGACAACCGGCGTTGTCACTGACGAAACTGAGCGAGCCTAGCCTCTGGACGAGGCCAGAGACCATGCGCACTCCCGAAGCTGCTATCACAGACCCCGTCCGAATGAACACTCCGCCCAGCATATCGATCTGCCCCACGGTGGGCGCCAAATGTCGTCGTGGTGAAACAACATATGCCATAGGATGGCTTAAATGGGGGCCGAACTAGCTGCTGGAGGATTCGGGAGAGGGGAACGAGCTAAAAAGCACGACAGAAAGAGACACTGATCTACCCAGGTTCGGGGCTCTCGTAAGGAGATAACACCCCTACTCCTGCTCTACTGATTGTATATTTGGGTCGATGTAGTACACAACAATGGTGCTTCCAAGCTCTCTGCTAGAGAAGGAAGATGAACTGCTAAGTGTAGGAACACAGAGTGACCAACCCTTTACCAGGGCTCCCTATGCCACCTTATATAGTGGTGGCCAGGGTTACAACGGTCATACAAGACCACAAGACACGGGCTACACTCCAAACAGGAGCTGGTGACGATGGCAGAGACCCTTGACTTCGCCCCTGATTGCTCTCGATGGGACGCCATATCCCTGTACCTTGTACCTCTTGAACTGTGGCCTTACCTCTGTGCGGTGAGCTCGTACTTGTGCACAGTGAGGGTAGGTAACCTCCACTGTGCACCCTGCCATCTTACTCTGCTACCATGCTTGGATGTTTTCTTCCTTGATTGTAGGGATGTGACACCTTGGTTGACTTAAGTATCCCGGATATGACCGTTGGCCATACCCAGGACATATATGCCGGACCAACGACCTACGAGGGTCGGGTAATCCGGCCTCCCCTGCTCCTGCACAACACACCAAATGGTTAGGCCGGCATATCTAAGTATATGCCGGCACACATATACCAGTATTCCGGCTATACCGGCATATCCAAGTATTAGCCGGGATACACACATATGCCGGCCTGGCCGATGCTCTTATATTCCGGCCAGGCCCTTTCTTGATAACTCGGCATAAGTCAACCATAGACTTTGTGTCTTTCTAGTCTCTTGACCCTACCGGGGGTTATCCCCCCGACAGTGAGTAGTTCATTTAGTTCTTGAGGACATGGGAGAAGTCGAGATGTTAGTAGTGAAACTATGTTGAGTAATATTTAATGGTTTGATATTTATGTTGTGGTGTTATTCTACTAGTGGTGTTATGTGAACGTCGACTATATGATACTTCACCATTTATGGTCCTAGTAGAATGCATTGTGTATTTGGCTACTAATTGTGGGGTTGCCAGAGCGACAGAAACCTAAACCCCCATTAGGAAACCATTGCACTAGCGAGCATAGGATCTCAGAGTTTAAGGATGTGGTTAGATCTATCTTAATTACTTCCTTGTATTTGCGGATGCTTGTAGGGGGTATAATCACAAGTGTGTATTAGTCCTAGTAAGGGTAGTACGCTAGCACAGGTTCACCCCCATAACACTTATCAAACCAATAAAGATTACTTAGCAGCATGAAGCGAAAGCTCTCGACAGAAACTCCCGTGTGTCCTCAGGAACGTTTGGTAATTATAAGTTACACAACCGGCTTATCCTTTGCATTAGAAAGGATTGGGCCACTTGCAGCAATTACTACTATTGTATTTTATTTACTTGTGCTTTATTTACTTGCATTACTGACAAGGGTATAGTTAATAGAGCCCGTTAGTTGAGTACCCCTGAGGCCCGTTAAGCTAGGCCCAATTGTAATGATAGTCGAGATACGAGTTCTTACCGTATGTCGATATTGTAATCTGTATCGGACCCTACCCGATCCTCGAGACCTGGCCACCTATATATAGGGGCCAGGAGGGGACGGTGTAGGCCAGATTGAAAGCAAGCCAGGTTGAACACCCAAGTTTACTTTCGATATACACTTATTTCGACTAACTTTACCTTCGAGTTCATCCGACGCCCTATCTCCCTGATCCTAAGTCCTTCATCTAGGACATTTGTCGAGTTAACCCTCATCAATTGGCGCCGACCGTGGGGACTCTGGGCGTTGGAATCACGAATTCGATGGCTTTTTCGCTTTTAGCCAACAGCAGTACAGAATTCGACGGAAGTCAAGAGATGGAGTTAACAATTGGAAGTTTGAGCATCTTCGTCGGGCCATCGGGTTCATCCCGCCTCTCGGATTCGATGAAACCAGATCCGTCGGCGAGCAAGCCCGAAACAGAAGTAATGTTGGAATCATCAGAAAGCTCTTCCAGTGAGGTAAACTCGCCGGTCAGCTTGGAAAAAGCACCAATCGCAGAAGACGACAAAATTCGGGAAAATTTTGACTCAGAAGAAAGAGCGTGTCAAACCCACAACAGCGCAAGGGACTTCGCCGTTGGAAGTAGTGGCGTCTCCAAAGTACATCAGCTATGCGTCATTATCACTGAGGCAGAAGAAGAAAACAACAACGAAGGAAGTAAAAAGGTTGACAGGCAAGTCGACAAAGTAAACAACAAAAAGGAAAAGGAGAAAGTCCACGTTTCAGCTGGCGAATGGAGAATGATCAAGTCAGCTATCAATCATGGTACAGAAGTACCCGAAGGATCGAGAAGAGAAGTTTTAATGGGATATCAGTATGCATTATACCAGCATAGGAAGAAACTAAGGGAGGAAAGATACATGGTTTTTCAAGACAATAACAATATATCAAGGGAGGAAAACTGGGATGACTATAGTGAGGATTCCGAGTACAGCAGAGAAAGGCACGGAGACCCAAAGCACAACAGGGGGGCAATAGCACGCAGCAGAGAGGAAAGGTACTCGAGGAGCCCTACCCCACAGCTAGAAGAGGAGAAACATGACTTCATACAAGAAACGCCAGAAGCAGCATTGATAGCAGCACAGGCATACTTATTAAATACAAGGGCAGAACCCGGAGATCCGCGAGAAGATATGCACCAAGCCGCAATACGAAGCCTCGGGATAGTGGAGAACAAGATCAGGGGAAAAAGACCAGAGATGAAGTCGACAAACTACATGGAAAAGCAAAAGGGGCAATACAAGTACAATTCCACACAAAACGAATATAGCGAGTCATTAGAAGAAGAAAGGCGACAAAAGAGGAAGGAGGACACAAGAAATATAATAGCACAGGCTCAAGTAAATAAATCACGCCACGCCTAGAGGGAAGAAAATTATGAAGACAACGAAAAAGAGATGGGCGCGTTACGCTTTACCCGCAGGGTTCGCAAAACGCGGGTACCCAAAGGATTCAAGTTACCGCACGACCAGCAAAAATATGACGGGTCACAAGAACCTACCCTATGGTTATCGGATTATCTACAGGCAGTACAGATATTAGGGGGAACAAAAGCGACTGCAATGCAAAGTTTGCAATTACACCTCACCGGCGCAGCACGGTCCTGGTTGAATACCCTACCTAATAAATCCATTGGAAGCTGGGGAGAACTCGAAAGCCAATTCGCAAGAAACTTCCGTTCAACATACAAGCGCCCAGCATCACTGGAGGAAGTCAAGGCGTGTGTGCAAAGGAAAGGCGAAACTCTACGTTCTTATATCCAACGATGGAGTGTAATCAAAAATTCAGCAGAGGACGTTTTCGACGAACGAGCAATAGACGCTTTTTTGGCCGGCCTTCGTCGCTCAGATCTCGTGGAAGAAATAGGAAGAACGAGGCCAACGACAGTAGCTGAGCTAATGGAAGAAGCCAACAAATTCGCTGACAGAGAGGACACATATAATAACAAAAGAGGATGATCGCAAAAGTCGACAGAGCAAGTAGACAAAGGAGACGACACCGCAGCAGGGATAACCAAGGAAGGCGAAATCTGGTAGCCGCTGGTTACGAAGCAAGGGAAGAGGAAGGATGTGAAAATAGGAGGTTTCAGGCAAAGGGAGAAGAAAAATCAAGATACTCAGGCCCTTCGGCCAAAGACATGTTGTACGGACCTTGTCGAATCCACTACGCATATCTTGATGGAAAAAGAGTCTCAAATCACCAGATGAAGGATTGTATAACTTTCCTGAGGCTACAAAGCGCCATGGGTTCAAGCCAAGGAGGGTGGCAAGGAGAAAAACACATAAGTCAAGGATATCAAATGCAAAGGCTAGCAAGGCACCTAGAGTCAAAAGTTTACATATCAGCTATGATTCAACCGGTGCCTAAGTCAAAGAAAGAGCGAAAGAGCATATCCAGGCAAGTAAACCTAGCAATATCGTCACCACCAGCTACTACAGAGTACTTGCGGTGGTCAGATCAACCAGTTAAGTTCAGTAGAGCAGACCACCCAAGGAAAGTTCCCAGGCCAGGCCACTCGCCTATGGTTTTAAAGGCGCAAATAGGAGGGTACAACATCGGAAGAGTATTCATGGATGCAGGGAGTGGCATAAACTTAATATATGCTAGAACCCTAAAGGCAATGTGCATCTCGCTGTCGAGTCTGAAGCCAACAGATTGCTCCTTCCATGGAATAGTACTAGGAGCCGCAAATTACCCTTTGGGAAGAATAGAACTCGACGTCTGCTTCGGCAGTAGCAGCAATTATCGCAGAGAGAAGCTGGAATTTGAAGTTATGGACTGGCCATCACAGTACCACGCAATCCTAGGGTGCCCAGCATTCGCAAAGTTCATGGCAGTACCTCATTACGCGTATCTTACGCTAAAAATCCCAGGACCCAAAGGAACAATTACAGTGCAAGGGAGCTTTGAAGTAGCCAACACATGTGACAAAGAATTCAATAGGATGGCGCAAACCTTCGGCATGACAGCGGAATATGAGAGGCTAAAAGGAGAAATGGATCATAATGTGCTACCCGACGTTGGACGATCGCTGCCAGATCAGGCTTTCGACACAACTCAGGACTCGAAGAAGATCCAGGTCCACCCTACAGATCCAAACAAGACGACATCAATTGCGGTGAACTTGGATCCCGCATAAGAAAGCGCACTCATCGAGTTCCTCCGTGAGCGCTAGGAAATCTTCGCCTGGTGTCTATCAGACATGCCAGGGGTTCCCAGGGAACTCGTCGAGCATGCATTAAATGTAGATCCCAAGGCAAAACCAGTCAAGCAACCATTGCGACGATTTGATGAACCTAAAAGGAAGGCGATAGCATCAGAATTGCATAGGCTAGAAAACGCCAGATTTATCAGAGAAATCAAAACTTCGAGTTGGGTATCCAGTCCAGTTATCATACCCAAGAAGAACATAGACGTACAAAGAGTATGTGTCGACTACACATCTCTCAATAAGCATTGTCCAAAGGATCCCTTCCCTCTACCCCGCATCGATCAGATAATTGATTCAACAGCGGGATGCGCAAGGCTTTCCTTTTTGGACGCATATTCTGGTTACAACCAGATCAAATTGAAGAAAGAAGATGAAGAAAAGACGGCCTTCATCACACCGTACGGAGTGTTTTGCTACCAAGTAATGTCGTTCGGCCTAAAAAATGCAGGAGCAACTTATCAACGGATGATGCAAAACTGCCTCGGGAGCCAAATAGGACGCAACATCCAAGTCTACATTGATGATGTAGTCATCACCACAAGAGAGGAGAAATCTTTAATCAGCGACTTGGCAGAAACCTTCGACAACCTGAGCAGGTACAAGCTTAAGCTTAACCCGACAAAGTGTTCCTTCGGCGTATCGGCAGGACAACTTTTGGGGTTCCTGGTATCAGCACGAGGAATAGAGGCGAACCCAGAGAAGATTCAAGCAATTTTAACAATGGGTGTCGTGGGAATTTAGAGACAGTAGCCATGGGTAGGCTTATCGGAGGGGCTCGACGATGGTGACGATGGGTCCGGCTCGGGATCGTGCCTACAGAGACACCTCGGTTTACCCAGGTTCAGGGCTCTCCCGGGTGGAGGTAAACCCCTACTTCCTGCCTGCTTCGTATTGATTGGATAGTATCGATTACAGTGCTCCTCGAGTTGTTCAGGCTAGAGGAGGAAGAAGAAGATCGGATCTCCCCTATGCTAAGGGTCCAGGCCCCCTTATATAGGCAGGGGCCTGGTTACAGGTTTAGGGAGCGATTCGGCCGGCTGTCAGCTCTTCGGCGGCGGCGTTCTTGGCGTGATCCCCTTGCCCTGCTCTGACAGCTTCGCTTTACAAAGCACCTTTCCCCTGGGACCGACGTCTGGGAGGCATATGCCCTCCCTTTTACCTTGGATCCTATCGTGGGGAAGGGTTCTTGGTCTCTGATTGGTTGGATTTGGTCGTGGCGCTCGTCACTCCTGTCCTTGGCCCCTGTCGCTCTTGTCGGGGCCAGTCCACTTTCGGCGAAGTGGCCGTTGGCTGGTTCTTATCTCCGTCGTCCGGCTCCGGCTTTCGACGGTGGAGACGCCAGCCGGCTGTTGGCACAGCCGGCCCCTCAGGCGAAGCCGGTCCTCTTGTCTTCGAGCCGTGGAGACTCCTGGGACGCCAGCCGTCAGATAGCTCGGCCCGTGGCATCCCCCATAAGTCATCCCTACGACACTAGCCCCCGAAACTGGCGAAGTCTCATGGGCCAGCATAGGGCTTCGGCGGGTTCCTCTTCTCGCCGAAGTCTTGCTTGTCTTCGTCGAAGTCCCAGGATTCTTTATTGGACTCGAAAGCAACTGGCCTCGAGGTCAAGTCCTGCGGAGTATTACCGGCCGTCTCGGGACGAACCGGTTCCAAGACCGATTCGGCTGGCGACCGCCATGCGGCCGTCTGCCGCTGTCCGGCTCCTTGGGACTTGCTCCCTCGGGGGCTGGACCGAAGCACACTTGTCCGCGCGCCGTCGCGTCACGTCCAATCGGCCCCTGCCCACGATCTTTGCGGCAACCACGGCGGTTGCCCAATCTTTACGCGATCGTGGTCCACGATGAAAGGGGTCAATTGCCAACCCGTCGTGGGTGAGATAGGCAACTGACCCGCCCCCTCACTTTTAAACCAGGGACTGTTCCAGAAACAGAGCATCGGTCGCCCGCTTCTCTTCTTCCTTCCGCGTTTGCTCCACCTAGAATCCCCTGCTCCCGAGCTTCGTCCCCAAGGGATTAGGGTTCTTCGCTTACTCCACCACCATTCCGCTCATCCAGATCCGCACCCGGATGGCTCCCAAAGCGTCCCGGTCCAAAGGGAAGGGGGTGGCCGCGGACAAAGATGCCGCTCCGCCCGCTTTGCCGAAGGGATCCTGGGAAGGTTCGTGGGTGAAGGAGAAACAGATCGAGCTGCTGCGCCGGGGTTGAGTGCTTCCGCCCACGGACCTCGTGGGTTGCCGTCCCGCTGGCAACGAACGGGTCCCTGCTCCTGGGCCTGGGGAGACGGTGGTCTTCTACGACCATTTCCCCCGGGGCTTCGCGCTGCCCGCCAGCAGCTTCATGCGCCGGTTCCTGGACCACTTTCGCCTGCAACCACATCACATTGGGGCGAATGCGATGATGATATTGTCCGCATTCGCAACCCTCTGCGAGGCGTATTTGGGCATCTGGCCCAATGTTGAGTTGTTCTGCCGGCTGATCTACTTCAAGACCCAGACGGCGGAGACCGTTCCGGTGATATGCGACACCGCCTCCTTCTACGCGCGCAAGACCGCGGACTTCCCCGGCATAAAAGGGAAGGAGTGTTGCAAGAAATGGCAGCGCTCCTTCTTCTACGCGAAGAACCTGAAGGAGGGCGAAGACCATATCAATCTGCCGCCCTTTGAGGCGGGCGGGCCCGAGCGGGATAACTGGAGCGCCGCTTTTCCTCGCCCGTCACCGGACATGGAAGAGATTCTTCTGCGGATCACCACCCTGCAAACGGAGGGTGGCCTGGAGCTGACCGACCTCCTCCTCGCCTTCCTGGTCGCCCGCGTGTCCCCGCTCCAGCGCCGCTCGCACAAGATGTGCTTCCTGGGATCCGCCAGGGACCCTACTCGTCATTCCTCCAAGGCGCTATCAGCATTGGAGGTGGCTCGGAAGGCGAACCGCATAGCCGACGTCAAGCTTCAGGCCTCGTGGACGTGGGGACTGGAACCTCACGACCGGGACAACCCAATTGCTGAGGTGAGCTTGTCGGTCCTGGCCCCTGTCCTTCTCCTCCTTCGCGACTCTGATCCACTGTCTTCTGTTTACTTGGTCCGAGAAGAACTTGTTTGCCCTGCAGGCGGCGGAGAACTTGACTCAGCGTCAAGCTGGCTTCGCCGCCGACAGAGCCAAATCGGATGATAAAGTCGTTTGGGACGAGGCCGAGGAGGTAGAGGATGCTAGCTCTCAGGTCGCCATTGAGAGCTCAGGCGCCATCCCCGGTGACGAAGGAAGTGAGGAGTTCGAGGACTCGGGCGAGCCCCTCAATCATTCCAGTAAGTTTCTAGGCCCCTCCCTCTTAGGAGATCGGTTCGAGGATGATGACGGTGAAACAAGACCAGCCACAACCCTCGGGGGTGTCGCCCTTCACGTGGCCGCCGCAGCCACGGCTGGGGCTCAAGCTCCCCCAATCGTGGATTTGCCAGAATCTCCAGAGCCGCACACTGCCGCTTCAGAGCCGGCAGGTCGCGAAGAGGCTGGAGACGACCCAACTGGCACCAAGAGAAGGGCCCAGCCGGCCTCCTCCGAGCCAGCTGAGAAACGCAAGAAACCGGAACCGGTAGCGAAGGACCTGCGCCGTCCTAAGACGAAGAAGGTGGCCAAACGGCGGGCTATCGCCGTAGCCGGGTGAGCTTTCCGCTTCCTTGCTTCTCGTCCTTACTTTGCCGCTGTGGTCCCAATTGACTTGGCCGTGGGACGCCCTCTTTGCAGGTCACCCCTTTCTGTTGATTCGGTTGCTCAATCTGCTCCCGCCGTCGCTCCCGGAGGAACCGCGACCCCGGCTCTCGAGCCCTCCTGCCACAAGAGGGCGCGCAGGGAGGAGATCGGCGGCGACTTGGGTCGCGTCGAAGACGATCGCTGCTCCCCGCGGTTGAAGCTTGCGGTGGGCGGTATTAGGGTAGAGGATCCTGCGCATCCAGGGGTGCCTGCAGACGCTGTTCCCCAACCGGCTGCCGCACCCGAGACCGACTCCGCGCCCGCCGAGGAGACTACTTTGGTCGGGGTTGTCATGCCCCCACCTTCTACCACCGAAGATGTCACGGCGGGGAACGACGCCGCTATCCACGCGTCCTCTGACCCGCCCAGTCAAGAAGGTGCACGCGAGGCCGCAGCGGGAACCACGGAGGAGGCCCCGGTACGCGCGAGACCGCTGGAGCTCCCGGGGCCAGCTGTCCAGACCCCTTCCAGCCTCGAACTTGTGCCGATCGTGCAGGATGCGGTGCCTGCGGCTGGGACGAGGGCTGGCGTGACTGCTGACTCCCTGCTCCTTGGATTAGTCTCGAGCTCTGGCGAAGCTTCGCAAGGGCTCCTCGCCACTCGAGTGGCGAGGAGCAAACGTGGTGAGGACTTGCCGGCTCCTGAAGTAGTGACCAAGGGCGCCTCCAGTGGAAAGGCTCTTGTCACCACGGCTGAGCCCAGTATTGGGAGCTTGAGCTCTGCCAGCCAACTTCAGCAAGAATGGGCAGACACCGCCTCGAGTGCTGATGCTGGAGAGAAGCTCAAGGTTCAGGGCAGCAAGCTGACTCTAGTAGAGCTGGACAAACAGTTTGCCGTTGTCAAAGGGTCGCTTCAGAATGCCGGTTTTCAACTCCTTGACGCGATACGGACGACCAATGTGAGTACTGCGCCTTTAGCCTCTGGTTTCTTCTGCTAGTTAGGAGACATGATCTGCGGCTTCATGGTCCATCTTGCCATACACCCTAGCCCCCGAGTTTCGAGATAGCTGTAGAAAACAGCTGACTCGAAAATGAATTTCGCTAAGAATCGTTGCCTTTCTGACTTTCCCAGGACCTGAACACACTTCGAGCTAGTGTCTTCCAGAAGTTGCTGGCGAAGTATCGCGCCGGCAAGGCTCAGTACCAGGATCTGAAGAAAGAGCTGGAGAAGCCGTCCGGTAAGCCCTGGGCCCTTTGCTTCGATATGTTGTTACTGCCCCTTCGATTCTCACACCTCCATTCTCAGATGTTGCCTCACTCATTGCTTCGCTTGAGTCCCAATTAGCCGACTCGATGTCGGCTGACGCTGTTGAGTCGCTCAAGAGAAAGCACGCAGAGGAGCTTTAGGGCCTGCAAGCCCAAGCCGCCCGGACTCAGGAGTTGGAGACTGAGCTGGCGAAGGCTCGAGAGGCGGAGTCGTCACTGCAGCTGGAGTTTGATCGCCAGCTGGCCGAAGAGAAAAGAATCCTTTCCGCGGAGTACGATGGCAAGGTGGACGAGCTTTGCGCGACCTTGGGGAGCGAAGTCGAGAACCGCGGCGCCCAAATCGATGAGCTGGAGACTCTCCAGAGGCTCGACAGCGAGCGCTATGACAAGGAGATCGGCATTTGGCGTGCCCGTGACCGCAAGGTTCAGTCCAGCCTGCTGGGGCTGGAAGAAGCTCTTCGTGGTATCCTTCCCTTCCTGCTTCTCAGCTCTTGCCTCCTCATGCCGCCTTCTCACTCTCTGATCGTCCACACAGGAGCTTTCCCTGACTCCGACAAGACTGCCACGGCGGCGCTGAAGGAATACAGGGCAGAACAAAAGATCGTCCCCAGTAGCGATCCCAAGGCCGAGCTTTCCTCAGGGGAGCTGGTAGCGTTGGCCAAAGGCCGACTTCATC
This sequence comes from Dactylis glomerata, assembly GCA_007115705.1. NCBI lineage: Eukaryota > Viridiplantae > Streptophyta > Magnoliopsida > Poales > Poaceae > Dactylis > Dactylis glomerata. The sequence goes on along the minus strand of QXEO01000228.1, from coordinate 1,306,523 downwards.
CGGTTGCCAAGCTGGGCAGGGATCTCCACGATGCCATTGTTTCCGTCTTCGAAACCTTGTGGCCGGGAAGAGCGGTGCCTAGCGAGATCCAGGCGCTCCTCCAGTGGATCCCTCTCGCGCCCAACCGGCTCGACGTCTGGAAGGAGTCCGCGGGTCGAGCCGGTGCTGAACAGGCTTTGGAGTTCGTGCTCCCCTGGTATCCAGGCGTCAACCTGGATCAGCTGGAGAATCTTCGTGAAGGCAGATTAGTAGGCCTCGACAAGGCCAAGCTCCGCCAACGCGCCTATGCCATTGCTGAGTGTGCCGAGACCGACGCGCTTTTCGACGCTGGGGATAGCGACGAGTCTTTGGATGGCGTGGACTTTGAGGAGCCCAGCTCTGCGGAAAAGCCTCCAAAAGCCCCCGAGGATCTCGCTGGTCACTCCATTCCACCATCCCCCAGTGGCGATGAGTTTGTCTTGGCATCTCGAACTGGCGATGCTTCTCCGCTGGAGCCGGCTGGCTCGCCAAGCGCCCCCTGACCGTGTCAGGATTTTATTATTCGTTTTTATGTACGCTGAACTTATGTCGTGCCCAACAACATTTCGTTCGTGTGTATCGATGACGTTTTACCCAGACTTCCCTACGTATTGGTTTCTAGTTGTTTATGGACCGGATCTGACCTGACCCCCTTTTGGCTTTTTCCTTTATCTCCCCATCCTTCGGCCCTTCTACCCCCAGCCGGCAGCCTGGTGCCGGCTGGTCTCCCTTGGACCGGCAGCCGAATGCCGATCTAGGACGGGAGCGTGCCGCGGGATGAGGAGTAGTACTTCGGCGTATAAGAGATCTGGCTTGGTCCAGTTCACACACAACTATTAACCAATGCACATGGTTTTTGGGCGAACGCTTGTTATCGGCTTCGTGTTCTGTCCCCTTAGCGATTTTCCCGTGTGGGTGACCTGCCGGCTCCATCGCCTTCGACCTGGGATGGAGGTTGGGCTCGGGGTCCGGCCCGCACACAGTACTCGTTCGTCTAACAAGGGATTCGATTCGTTGGGTCGCGGGCGTTTCCTCTTAGCGACTTTCCTAGGTGGGTGACCTGCCGGCTCCATCCCACGCGGCGCAGGGTGGAGGTTGGGCTCGGGGTCCGGTCCGCACACAATACTCGTTCGGCTGACGAGAGGATCGTTTCGTCGGGTTGGGGCTGCCGGCTCCCGTTTGGAGCCGGTTTCCAGCCCCCGTGAATAACGCTTAGAAAGGTAAAAGGTACTTCAGAGCACTTTTTCCAGGGATCAGCCGTATGCCGCCCAACTTTTTTTTATTCAACGACACTTGCTCGGGATACAAGGTTTTTTGCCTCGGCTTAGCCAAAGGTCTTAAGCGATCTTGGACCTGTCTCGGGCGAAGCTGCGAAGCGCTTCCCCCTACCTCGAGGAGGAGCCAGCCCCCGAGACAAGGACTTCCGACTCCTTGCCCGCTTCGGGCGGGACTTCCTTGGTGAGGCTTGCCGGCTTGAGGTGTGGAGCCGGCAGTCCCGACGCCAGGCAGCCCGGCTGGACTGCCGCCACCCTCTGCAGCAGTTGTCGCTTCTCTTCAGCAATGACCAAGGCCTCCGCCAGCTTGGAGCTAGCTCTTGCGCACTCTATTGACTTCTGGTAGCATCCAGTGACAGTGATTACCCCGCGAGGGCCTAGGAGCTTCATCTTCAAGTAGGCGTAGTGTGGGACTGCCATGAACTTGGCCAAGGCCGGTCGACCAAGCAGCGCGTGGTAGGGGCTGTTGAGGTCTACCACCTCGAACCAGATCGGCTCGCGACGATGATTGTCCTTCTCACCGAACAACACCTCCAACTCAATCCTTCCCATCGGCGTACAGGAGTGCCCAGGCACGATCCCATGGAAGGTGAGCTTGGTTGGCTTCAGTTGGATCTCTGGGATCCCGAGCTTCTCCATCGAAGTGTGGTAGAGAAGGTTGATGCTGCTGCCTCCATCAATGAGTACACGCGAGAATCGGCAGGTATGCGTCTCGGAGAACACGATTGGGTTCAAGACCAGCGCGTAGCCCCCGGGCC